>CM023199.3:53913663-53929694 GCA_004115045.4 Sinella curviseta | reverse complement strand
CCAAATTTCATGAGGAAAAGGAAAAAAGTGCTGAGTATTTTCACATCAAGTGAACCGATTTTCGAGACTCATTGTCAGCGCCATCTATTGATTTAACGAGTGAACCAGTTGGATTTCTACTAATATTTTTTTCTGTGGAAATGTTCACAGTTCATGGGCCCCTAAATAATACTCAAAAATTATGTCTGGAAAATTTCCTAATCAAAAATCGAAACTTTATTAACTTAATAATTTGAATTGACGGAACAATTGTTTGTGCTCTATAAAACACAAAAATTGGTAAAAAACTATAATTTCAAAACTCGTCCGATCGACACAAAAAGAACTATACTTATGTAATTAAACATGTACATGAATGATATGAAGAAATTGATTCACAAAAATTAATATGTAGACTATATAGCTCAAAAATTGATAGGAAACTATAATTTCAAAACTCGTCCGATTTGCACAAAATGAATTATACTGATGTAATTTAGCATGTAGATTAAAAATATAAAGAAGTTAATTTCCGAAAATGTTGCCAATTTTCTAATTATAGTATTCCTAACAATTTTTGTGCTATATAGTGCAAATATTAATTAATTAATGCTTAATTCATTGTAATTATGAATCAGCATGTCAAATTACGTAGGTAAACTAATTTTCAGCAAATTCTATCAATTCACAAATTATAGTTCACCTAAAAATTTTTGTGCTATATAGTGCAAATATTAATTAATTAATGCTTAATTCATTGTAGTTATGAATCAGCATGTCAAATTACGTAGGTAAACTAATTTGCAGCAAATTCTATCAATTCACAAATTATAGCTCACCTAACAATTTTTGCACTATATTATAGTTTGCGTAATTTGTCATTAGGAATTAGTATTGACTGAACAAACAACGTAAATTGATTTTAATTACTTATTGCGTCCGTTACTTCCCTTCACGCAGGTTTGCTATTTTGCCGCATTGAATGTGGGTGTGAACACAGGAAAGTCAACCCTGTGCGTGGTGGACAGCCCCCAAACGCTAATTGCTCACTTAAATAGCTTGGCAATTAAGTGAAAAATCTCCTGGTCCCGGGCTCATTTAAAAAAAGTTCAAACGGAATTTGTTTCTCGAGACATGTTTCTAGGACCTGGCGTTTTCCATTAGTTTAAATGGCGCCGGGACCCGGAGATAATTAACCATCAATTAATGTGCAATTAAAATTTTAATTGAGATTTCGAAAAAAAAACGTTTTTGCACATTGATGCGCAACTTATGTACGTCACTTTTGTAAATGCATCATATGCCTAATTATGCTTACTTTTCGCATTATAACGCTAATTGCTCGAAAATAATTAAATTTCAAACAGGGACAACTATTGTAATTTTCGTTTAAAAGCGGGGAAAAACGACATGCTGGTCAAGCTCGTTATTGCGCGACTAATTATGGTCATTATGTTCCTTGATGGAACAAATAAAAATATGGCCATGTTCACTTGACTTGAAAACGCTCTGCTCTTGACTTGTAATGTTAAAAGTTGTACTCTCTGTTAGAGTAAAATAAAAGAGCAGCAAGGGTGGGTTGAATTGATTTAAGACTATCTAGTATATTGCATATTTAAAATTGTGGATTATGTATGGCCCAACTGCATTTTTGCATCACTGCACGCACGCAACAACATTAAAACGTTGCAGCCGACAGATGCGCTCCGGTTTAGAATGCAAGAATGGTTTATACCTGGATTTGCAATATTACCAGTGGTTATATAGATTTATGTATGATATGTATGGATTTCTGCAAATACCCTGACTGACACTTGAGAAAGGTGATCCTATTGGGAGTGAAGGGTTTAAAGAGTTCGATTGAGTTTTAAATAGTCAAGGTTTTTGAGAAGAAACCTAATCCAATAATCCCATACGAGACGTCTCACTTCGCCCCACGAATTCGATTTGGTTCATTTTAGGATTATGCTTTTCCCCAGTGAATTTGATACTTGCAAACTGTTAAGGATTGCAATCAACGTCAAACGTCGGAAATTGTACTTTTGTTCCGATGGCACTGCCTTCTGCCGAAAGTTATAATTTACTGGTATATTCTTTATCTTTTAAAGCTTATTAGCGCAAATTTACCGATGACTTTTGTGACATTCTCAATGCAGAAGGAAATATTGTCTAACAATTCACGTCATTTTTAAGTTGTCAGGGATGATTCTGTGTAGGCCTTGAATTTGATGACTTTCACAGAAATTATGAACGAAATTAGAACCATCCAGCTCCGTTTTCTGACAAATTAAACTTTACGCACTTGGCATCGGACTACGATCATGACAATTATGAGAACAGTTAAAAATGACTAAATTGTTTAGAATTCCTCATAAATAACACAGCATTTTACAGATTATTTAGCTTTTAAATTAAACTGAAAGTACTTGTTTATTGACAGGTTGCATGAGTAATAGCAACAAAAGCTTGACTAAAATTAAGTAAAACGGTTCTTAAATGAACTAGTAATTAATTAAAGATCGATAATATACTTATCAAATAACGCAGTAGCTAAAGCAGCAAAATTAAACTACAATTTCTATAACCTTAAAGTATTTTTATCATTGACCCAACTTTGGGCCAACGTGAGACACCTAACTTAAAACGCCTAACTTTACAATTAGTAATTGAGGTGCCACAAATATTGAGCTAAAACCACCAGAAAGATGTACGGGACCTGGTAAGGACCGATACGGTACGGTGGGGACGCGAAAGAACTAACTCTGAAACTGGAGGGAGGGTAATCCCGACAGCTCTTCGAGTTTTAACAAATGTAAATTTTACTTTTATAATTTTAATTATATTTACAATTATCACCTTAACTAGCTTGATACGGAGAAAAGGAGCAGGATAACCCAAGGTACGAGGTGGTCTTAAAGGTGAGGTGGAGGTGGCAACGATCACGAACTCTCGCTGGTGGAGCGAGTCAGCATTAACGACGGTGGTAAAATGAGCTACAACAAAAAACCAGAGAGTTGCACGTTTAACGATTGTCCTACAATTTATCCTCAGTTCTAATTACTATAATCAATTAATATGATATACGTTACTGACCACCACGTGAGGGTACACACACGGAGATTGACTACACGGGAAGTAGTAGATGGCACGACTAATCGACCTGTTCGCCCTGCAATGTAATTAAACCATTAATTGTTTAAATGATCAAATGACCGCTGGCTGATCTAATCTACGCTTACTAATTCGCACCATTAATTACCTTAATTACTGGACTACTGATTTCGTTCTTGGGATCTCAAGGAAGGGAACTAGTAATGGTCCTCCCACCCTGGCAAGGGATTCCTGATAATCACAACACATTTACCATGAGAAACATTATTTTTAACTGTCTTTCCTTCTTGTCCACCACACACAAAATAGAGAGTTGAGTTATATTTTATTTTAATTGCTTACCCCCTGACCGAGCAGATTTAACCCAGATTTACCGGATGATTGACCATGAATAAATACGATACGCTTCAAATACCTATTACACAATTAAAACTATAACTTAAAATTCTCAAATAAAAGTAAACTCCTCCCTTGACATTGCCCACATCTCACGTTCTTCGAATTCTCCGAAAATTTAAGATAGTTTCTAAAAACTTACTTACTGTGAAAACGCCTTATTACGCTGTACTACGCTGTACTACGCTGTATTACGCTGTATTACGCTGGAGATGAGGAACCTCGTTCCGAGACCAAGACAAAAAACACACTGAGCCAGAATCTGGCAAAATGGCTACTTCTTATCTCCAGCTTGATCCACTGGACCAAAGCACGCCTCGTTCTCTCCGTAAAGAATGTTATGTGACGGGCGAGTGAACAGATCTACTCTTCCACGTCACCACTACTAACTATCATGTTGAGCTGTAGCTCCTCCTGCCAAAGGATCTCTTCATTTTCGTGTTGCTTCTGCACTAGGTTATCTGCCTTGCTAGCCTATCTTTCTCTAACAACGTCTTTTATGAACAACCTTGTCAGCTTTGATATGCCTAATGTGTATGTACATAAGCGTGATATACCTCTAAAATGTCTAAAACTATAAATGCCCTTTCAACTTCTTCCGCCCCGGAAACTTGTCGCCCCGGACAAGTTTAAAACGTTCCCTCTCCCGGGAGCTTTCTTGTCATATTATTGTTATACAGAGCCTTCGGATATTTGTCTAAATATTTCACAATGTCTTCCTTACTTAAACCCATCCGAGCCGCTAAATTATAAATTCTTTTCACTTTTAATAACTTTCCCTGCCTCTTCCGGGTTTTCTCGCGCATCTTACGAGACCCGCTTGAACTCACAGATCTCCGGTTCATTGGTTGATCGGATGGTTTATTCATGATTGAGCTGGGTTCAACCCAACTATTAACCTCTCTGCTAATCGCGGCAGGATTGTATTCTATTTCGGTATCTATATCTAAGTCAGACTCACTATTGCTATACTCAAGATCTTCGATGGTTATTTCTAGCTGATCGAGCTCATACCTGGTTAATGGTCGTTTGGAAGAACATTCTGGGATCAATTCTGATAATTTCTTCGAGTTATCATCTCGGTGCATAGTGTCGCGATGGCTATTAATGACGGCTATCAATTCTTGTCGAAGGTCTTTACTCAAAAGCACACGCTTGGACTCTCTGGTCAGACCTTGGATTATGCCTGTGTGATTGCTCGGCATGGTTCTGCAAAAGAATCCGATCGTATTTAAATCTAACATGTTTTTCACAGGCTCATCCAGTAATTTTGCCTTTTTTATACGCCAGCTCAGTAAATCTAAATACAGTTTCTTTTGACCTACAGTCACAAATACTTGTTTCTGACTATCAGTCAATGTTGCAGTATACGCATCCCATTGTGCGTCTAAATCCTTACTGGGATGCTGATAAACTTTGTTTGTGAACTCACTGGAGTTGGGAAAGGTCATTTCTATAACATTTGGTATTCTCTCAACTAATTTCAGAAAGCACTGTAAGATATAACGAGAGTCATTCGAGGCATACTTTTGGAGATCAAAATGCAATGGGCGCCTTCTCCAATCAGCGAGTTGCGCTATTTTGTCATTGTCTATATCAACGCCTAAGGTACTATTAACTATGGCAGCTAAGGATAATGTAGGATTTCCCCCTTTGACATTAAAGTGAAGTTCCTGAAGGTCTATAACCCCGGTACTATATATCCCGAAATCCCGTTGTAAAGCTCTCACTTCCATGTTGCCATGAACTATTTTTAATTGTTGTGGGTTTTCGAACGTCTCACGTAAATACGAATTGATATTTTCGTAAAGAACTAATGTATCTATTACGTAGTCATGAGAATCAGTCGATATTTGTAACAGGCATATCATGTGCACAAAGCTGTCGATGTGGTTTGACTCGGTATCTATCGCTATTCTATTTACAGTTTTTAAGACACTGGCTAATCTTGACAATCCATCTATTGTATCAATGTAATTAAAGCAACGCTCAGGTGCGAAATGGCAAGATTGCAACATGCTCTGAGACAGTTTCCATGACAGTATTATTTCTTCATTAGGATTAGTAACAGGAAAGTCTCTTGTATTTATTGCTATTCTAAATCGGAGGAGGTCGTTGTCGGTCTGTTGTGGTCGATTTTCAACCCGACCCCATCTTGTCGTAGCTGAGTGAAAGTCTCGTTTTCTGGATTTGCCCATCTAAAAATGTCAAATAAAATATGTACCTGTGATTGCCCGTTTTAAATCACCACATCATATGACATATTTTCCGTGCAACACTTTAGAGAATTAACAGAGCGGCGATATCACACGTTTAATAGTTTTCTCAGTTAATGAACTGTTTATTTCATTTCAATATTAATCAATCGGACAAGAACGGAAAGAAAATAATATTTTACTCGAATATGAATTTAAAATGACAAGTCGCTCTTGCAATGAACGGAAGAAGTTACTCTCATCCGGAAAGTATCTAATCATTTCATCATTAAACAAGTTCCAATCATTCTCCACGCTAGCCTTTAACCATTGTACTTGAACTCGACTTTGCAGAAGTGACCTCTCAGATAAGATAATTTTAATCTCGAACATTTTGATGTCTTCAATACACACACCAAAGGAGAGGTCATCATTTGGAACAATTTCATTTCCCCTCGTATGCATCTACAACAGAGAAACCAAGTTATGTAATAAACAGGAATGCTTTATGACACATGACACATAAATCACTTCAAATATATATTCCATTCAATTTGAGTAGCCTATTCACTCATGGTAAATTATTTTATTACATTTGATCAACCCTTAATTCAAAGTGTTATGATTCACAACAATATCTTTTAAATCTTAATAAACGCTAATCACTGAGTAGGTCGGAGACGATCTTCTCTCTGCTGATTATTTTCCTGCAAGTCTTGCGAAGGTGTTGGTAGAGGTGGCAAGGAATCAGGAATATTTATTCGAGATGCAGATGCATTCGAACTAGGGAGTGCCAGGAGAGGAGGATTACGTAAAACTTTTGTTGCAACACAGGATCTCTTACGTGGTGGAGAGTCGACAAAGCTAGGGAAAGGAGATGCAAGGGATCTATCTAGTATTTCCAATGAACTAGACTTCCTCCCTTCAATTAACACATTTGAATTACGGTTCAGATCTTCCACCCTTCTTTTCTCTGCTAATTTCCTCATCATTTGATCATTGCGCTTCTCACGATCTGCCCTATCCTGTCTTTGCTTAACCTCTAACTGTTTCCGCTGCAACTCATTCATAATCGTATAACGACTACTTTCACCCCTATTGTCTACAGCTTTCTCCCCCTTCTTCAAAACAATTTCTATCTCCGGATAGACAATCTTACCATCCCTATCTTTATACGGGAGAGCCGGTGACCAAACTGGGCCCTGGGTCTTAATCAATAATTTAGGCCTAGCCTTTTTATCATCCTTGCATGTATCTAGTAACTGCTCGTTTTGATAGACTCTTTTTACAATGTTTTGGTGGGTGAATGTCCTTGTCTTGAATAGAAAATCACGCATATGATCGTCAATAACAGTTACATTCCTCTTAGCCGCACCGAAAACTTTCTTTGTGCCTGGTTTATCATTATCAAATTGAATTATTAGCATTTTTGGTTTCATCACCGTTCTGGAATGCCCCTGAACTAGCTCATCACAAGAATCAATCTCACCAGGTGTCAGTGTCGTACCTACGTCTGCTGTTCGTTGAAATTTCGCCTCATCATTTATTCGCTTACTTCCTGTCTCTGTCTGATAACACTTGACGACCTGTTTTTGGGTACCTACTTTTCTCTCACTAACAACATGTGGCGGGTTTGGACAAACATCATAAGTTTGAGTCGGCCGTTGCCAGCCTGTCACAGAATACCACGCGTTGGCTTGATCGCTAACGTTGATTTTTTGTTCTAAACGCCGAGTCTGTTTTGGATAATCAGACACCTCAGAATAAATGTGGGTGGTGTCCCTATCTAAGTCGTACACTATTTTTGTTGGAGTGGGGTTATGAACGGACGTATAACGCAAATGATCTTTTCCTTTAAGAAAGGTGTCCATAGCCCTTTGACACTCCTCATTTTTCGCAGTATACCCTGAAATTGGATCTGTTCCTATAGAATGCTTAGTTTTAAAGGAAGTAGGAGGAGGAGGAGGAGGAGGAATTACAAATGCTCGCCCAGCCGGATACAGCCCGTTTGAGGATTTGGCGGCGCCTACTGCTTGCGCGAATCGGCTCATTTTCTGCGAACAAATAAAATTATTTTACAACTAATAACATGGTGTTAGATCGTTTATGTGAATTTTCGAAGCCTTCTGGCCCGTCTCCACATTTTGAAGATCATACACATGATTTGATACCCTCCCCGAAACCGTATATGGCCCTTCCCTCCTTGGAGCAAGCCCCGAACTAATCCCCTTACTTTTGTCGGACAAAATATGCGTTCGCATCCATACTTTATCACCTATTTCGAACTGACGTTCTTTAGCACCCTGATTTTTGTAATGTAAGTATTTATCCTGACTGTTTGCGATTGAATCGCGTGCCAAATCATGGATTTTCACCATTCGCTCTCGCAAATCTACCAAATCTCTTTGACCTGGCGCCGGCAAATGAGCTAGATTGTCAAATGGAACCCGTAGCTCCCTGCCAAAATTAATATACGCCGGAGTGAAGCCAGACGATGCATTCACCGACGTGTTTAGAGCAAAAGCGATTTCCCTACAATACTTATCCCAATCCTTTGTGTTGGTCATCAATGCTCGAATCATACCCTTTACCGTGCCAACATAGCGTTCTGTGGGATTGCTGTTAGCATGATAAGGACTCTGGTGAAATGGGGTGATACCTTGCAACTTACAAAATTCTAAGTATATTTTTGACACAAATTGAGACCCGTTGTCCGATATAAGAACCCTGGGCGTGCCGAACTGGGTAAATATTTTACGTAGACACTCTATTATACGCTCTGCCTTTGCCTGGCGCATAGGAAAAATTTCCACCCATTTAGAAAAAACGTCTAACACTAGCAGTAACACCGTTGATTGTTTTGCACTTTTGCAATAAGGACCAGCAAGATCCAGGGCGCACACCTCCCAGGGACCTTCTGGAACATATGACGAATTTGGAGCCGGTGGGAAGAGAATGGGTTTCGCTCTAACACATGCTTCACACTTTCTTATGTAGGCACCCACATCCTTTGCCATTCCCAACCAATAGACTCGTTCTTCAAGTCTACCGTAGGTCTTTCGTCTGCCTACGTGACCGGCTGACGGATCATCATGGAATAATGATATGATGTTGGTACGAATACTTTGAGGTATCCACACACGGAAATATGTATTCTCTTCTTCCCAGAGTTTGTTACTCGGACCTATATACCTCCATAATAACCCGTCGTCGCTAAGATATGCTCTAGATGCATGTACTGCTATTCTATCCCTATTAGCTTCCGGAGACAAACTCTCCAGTTTTATAAACTTTTTGACGTTGGAAAGGAACTCATCATTATCCTGTTCTTCTATGATTTTCTTTCGATCAATGCAATCCCCTACGCTAGCTAACAGCGTTTCTGTTTCATTTTCAATCTCTCCGACACGGCTAAGTGCGTCAGCGACCTTGATTGCTGCTGAATTTCCCGGCTTGTGACGTACAGAAAAATCAAAACCTTGCAAAATCATGAACCATCTGGCTAATCTACCTTGCGGGTTTTTTATCTTCTGAAGCCACTGAAGGGCCGAGTGATCCGTTTCTATTATAAAATGAGTAAGCTCTATGTACGGACGGAATTTTTCTACCCCAAACAATATGCTCAATAACTCTATTTCGGAAACACTATATCTTGTTTCAGCGGGTTTTAGTGTACGTGACGCAAACCAAATTGGATACCTTATGCCATCTTTCTCTTGGGACAAAATGCTAGCTAGCCCTTTTCTGGATGCATCGCAAGTTATTATAAATTCCAAATTAAGATCAGGCAAGTACAACTCTACCTGGCCACATAATGCATTCTTTAGGAACTGAAATTCCTTCTCACAATCTTCCGTCCATTTCCATGGAACAGTACCCGTAAGCACATAAATGGGTTTTGCATGTAATGCAAAATCAGGAATGAACTTCCTGTAATAGCCCAGCAAACCAAATAATCTCTGAATATCTTCCTTGTTCTGTGGTCTGGGAAACTTTCTAATGTTCTCTACCTTTTCGGGATTTGGATAACACTTTCCTGGTGAAATAATATAACCGAGATATTTCAGCCTTCTCCTACATAGTTGAACCTTTCTCGGATGAACCGTAAAGTTGGCCTGTTTTAATTTTTTCAATGCGTCTGCAATATTGGCAACATGGTTATCAAAATCGGAGCTATAAATTACGACGTCATCCATGTACGGAATGTTACTTTTCCAGCGAGTTTCTTGTAGAACATAATCCATGCACCTTTGAAATGACGCTGGTGAGTTCCTCAAACCCATGGGTAATCGCGTGAATTCAAATAGGCCATGATGGCAAATAAAACTAGTTCTTTCGATGTGTTCAGGGGCGACTGAAAGCTGGTAGAAACCCTTACTTAAATCAAATACTGAGAACCATTCTGATCCGCCTAGGAATGATAAAATTTCCTCAATATTTGGCAGCGGGTAATTATCAGGGACCGTGATCTGATTTAAGGCGCGGTAGTCTGTGATAAACCGCCAAGTAAAATCTTTCTTCGGAAGTACAAATGCTGGCGAAGACCATGGACTAACTGATGCACGAATGATTCCTAACCTTAATAATTCAAAAAATGTTTTATCAAAGTGTTCCCGTCTTCCCTTTGACATCGGCTGCATTTTTGCCTTTAATGGATAATGGTTTGGCGGATCTATTTCTATCCTATGTTCATACAATTTGCATTCTCCTGGTACTTCCGAAAAAATATCCAAATATGGATGTATGGCATCCCTAATTTTCTGCTTCCTTTCCTCTTCTAATTCACGAGGTACTTTCAAAAACTCACATTTATCGGGATACAAGCTTTCCAAATTCTCTTCTAGCTCGTCATCGGAATCATCATCATCCGAGTCCTCTAAATTTGCCTGCTGAGTCCACAATACCATGTAATTCTCAAACTCATCATCAGAATCTACCTCTTCTTTGACATGATTTGACAGCGGTTTCGTAATGATCTCTGCCATTTTTGGCTTCAGTGCCCTATACTGAAGTTCATTCGGAGTAATGAATGGCCTTAATGTTGACATATCTGTCCCCAAAGCATAACCGCCTCTGTTAACGAAAACTGAAATATCCTCCTTAATTAAGAAGTCTCTACCCAACAATACAGCCTGTGGGGACCCCTTGATCAGATAACATAACTGCTTTCTACTCCCATATGCATAACCAATGGTAACTGTTACCGATTCTTTCGCAACTAACCCACCACTAAGAAAATTAATTTTCTTCTCGCACGGCGTTATGTTGATATTTCTTGCTTTTATTAATTGGATGACATCATCCCCTACCACTGTAATACCGGACCCTGGATCTAGAAATGCAGGAAATTTAGTTCCTAAAATCTCCACGTCTATTAACGGGACGACATTATTCGAAACTTTCTCTGTTGGTGCAAAATTTGCTAAATTTGATGCGTCGCCTGAGCACTCTACTTTCTCATCTGAGTGCCCAGGCCCATGGAGTTTAAAGGAGCCGGTGATGAAGTATTTCGTTTTGGACAGTCGCGTCTAAAGTGAGGGCCTCCGCATTCAAAGCAACCACCTGAACCTGGGGACGGAGATCGCCCTCTGTTCATATCCTGTCCCGGGGATCTTGGGCTAAAACTCCTTTTAGTTTGGTCTCTTGGCGATTGTGACGGTAACTGAATCGCCGCTGTTGACTGAGTTGAAACTGCCTGATTTTTAGCATTAATTTGACCTTGTGCGGCGTTACCATCTTTACCATCCTCTCTAAAATTCACCTGTTTTTTATTTTCATACCCCGAATTATTTCGGAATTGTGACGCGGAACCTGCGTACGGTTGTACGACTTGCTGGTCAGTTGGCCTATAAGCAAGTGCAGGTTCAATGGACATACCAGCCCGAGGGGCCCTATACTGCTTATCCGCCTGAACACACCTGTCCGCATTATTAACCAGTTGAATAAACTGTGCTAATGAGTTGATATCTCTCGGAGCGCTAATATACCTCTTGTAATCTGGGTGCATTTGATTACATACCACTGCAATAATAACCGCCTCATCACTAACTCCTAATCTCTCAAAATAACCAACGATGACCCGAAGAAAATACGACAGTGACTCATCAGGTCCCTGAAACCGCTCTCCTAACTCACTGTAGAGTCTCTTTTCATAGTCATGAGGTTGGTACTGATCCCGGAACCGATTTTTAAAATTGTCCCAATCGATAAATGGGTTACACGATTGCTCCATGCTATACCAATGGAAAGCATCCTCAATCAATGCGATCGGCACAACCCGATTTAATAATGTAGGGAAACTGATACCTGAGATCTGTTTATATTTTTCAAGATCACGCAAAAAATCGTAAGGAGTTTTTTTCTCCGCAAAACCCGAAAACCTTGGTATATCTACCGCTTTCATATGATGACGATCTGACGAAGACTCCTGCTGTGGGGCGTGTGCCGGGGTGGACTGCATGTAACCTGGGGTAAAGTGAGACGGTTCCCTGTTTCTTGAAAATCGTTGGAAACTAGACTGGGTGTTCTCGTGTGGCATATATGTACCTGATATAATGCAGTCGCGACAGTCACAACCAGTGACGTTAGAATTTCCACGAAATCCTGCATTTCCTGATTCTTCTCTTCTATCCCCACTGTGAATCCCCAATCCTAACAAATTGCTACGTGGAGGAGCCTGCGTACGTTGAGCATTGCTTACCCTCCAATTTGAATCATGCTCACCCGTAAATCCATCCCTAATATGCATATTGCGCATCTGTGAACTAATTCCATTTCCAAATTGTGGATTATGATTTGCTCCTAACCCCTCATTAATAATTGCACTACGCCTGGGTGGCGGAACGTACATTGATTGGTTCGGTGGTATAAGAAGTGAGTTTGGCCGGACCGTGCCACTGATGTTATTTTCCAAGTTAGCTGCAGGTACTGAAGAGTTGTACCGCCTTCTCTCATCATAAGCTATCTCCCTACTTCTACTTCTCATATCCCTAACGTAATTACGCTGTTGTTGCATACGCACTTCATTTTCGTTCACGCTCTCCTCACTCTCCTGGTCACTGCGAGAACCTTGAACAACGTCCCCAGATATTGGATAAAGATGATCAATATCACTAATCCCTACCTGATTCAGAACATCACGCCTCTCATTGACCCATCTATCACGTGATTGTCTAAGGAAATCTTGGTATTCGTTTTGTAGACGCTCCTGAATAATTTCCCGTGACATAAGACTCCAATGCCGTTGAGTAAATGCCTGACGTCCCTGATTATTGTTGTCTAACACGGTTGGTTCGCTATAATTTGCATTCATCCTACCATTATTCTGAATGGGTGCACTAGCTTGACTTGTTTCCCCTCTATAACTTGACGGAGCCACTAATTGCATAAAACCAGTAGTAGAAGTATGAACTAGTGGTGCATTTCCACAACTAGCCATGCTAATAATAGGGCGGTTATCGTGTGGACGTGATGACCCACTTTGTGATGGAGGAAAAGCTATTGGTCCCCTTCCTGCTGTAGTCATAATTGACTGACTTGAAATATATCCACTAGCGTCTGTGCCAACTGTTCTCTGTACTGATCCCGACGCAGCCATTTGCTCTCTAATCCTATTCATTATACTCTGATTAGCCTCTGTCAGGTTCACGGGGGCAACCTCGTGTTCGTCCCCTGATGCATTTTCCCCATCGACATTATCCCCCAGCGTGCCACCCGGTGCGCTCATTCTCAGAGCTTGCCTTTGTGGTGCCAACGGTGTTGAGTACACGCTATTATTTTCTGAATGTCGACCCTGATTTGAATGACTATTTTCTTGTCTCCCAATGTTATTTGACCTAGGCGTAAACATACGAGAAAATCTATCCTGCCTACGTGCACGTGCAGTATTGGTGAGTGGACTGAACATTTATTTAATACGATTGTCTATCGCTGCGTGGAACCAAACAAAGGACTGCATGGACTGATAATCCCTAGCAACGAAAAACTATATACCTACTTTAAATATTCAATTCCAATCTAATTTGTGTTTGTGGTGCTCATTATGAAGGGATGGGTTTGTGATTCCCTAAACTGCGACCTAATTGAATAATTAATTATTCATCTACTGCCACCGTCAGGATCCATATACCTCCGCCTGAATACTAATCGAAATTGAGTCTACAAACGAAGATCATAAAGATTGCTGTACCTTGGTATTGTTATTACCTACCACCTCAGAGTTGAATGCCTTCGCATCACCTTTTACCCTCGACTAATTATTCATTGAAAATTACTCGTACTACCGCTGCTTTGCTAGTTTACCCACTTGCTGCTTTTTACAATGGCCTGCCCTAGCTTACTATGAAGAATGCTGTATTAAAAGGAATTCTAAAACTTTCCAAAACAAAACTACGAATATTCAAATTAAAATATAATTTGAGAGTAAGAATCTGAGGAGTCACCACGTTGTCAGGGATGATTCTGTGTAGGCCTTGAATTTGATGACTTTCACAGAAATTATGAACGAAATTAGAACCATCCAGCTCCGTTTTCTGACAAATTAAACTTTACGCACTTGGCATCGGACTACGATCATGACAATTATGAGAACAGTTAAAAATGACTAAATTGTTTAGAATTCCTCATAAATAACACAGCATTTTACAGATTATTTAGCTTTTAAATTAAACTGAAAGTACTTGTTTATTGACAGTTTGCATGAGTAATAGCAACAAAAGCTTGACTAAAATTAAGTAAAACGGTTCTTAAATGAACTAGTAATTAATTAAAGATCGATAATATACTTATCAAATAACGCAGTAGCTAAAGCAGCAAAATTAAACTACAATTTCTATAACCTTAAAGTATTTTTATCATTGACCCAACTTTGGGCCAACGTGAGACACCTAACTTAAAACGCCTAACTTTACAATTAGTAATTGAGGTGCCACAAATATTGAGCTAAAACCACCAGAAAGATGTACGGGACCTGGTAAGGACCGATACGGTACGGTGGGGACGCGAAAGAACTAACTCTGAAACTGGAGGGAGGGTAATCCCGACAGCTCTTCGAGTTTTAACAAATGTAAATTTTACTTTTATAATTTTAATTATATTTACAATTATCACCTTAACTAGCTTGATACGGAGAAAAGGAGCAGGATAACCCAAGGTACGAGGTGGTCTTAAAGGTGAGGTGGAGGTGGCAACGATCACGAACTCTCGCTGGTGGAGCGAGTCAGCATTAACGACGGTGGTAAAATGAGCTACAACAAAAAACCAGAGAGTTGCACGTTTAACGATTGTCCTACAATTTATCCTCAGTTCTAATTACTATAATCAATTAATATGATATACGTTACTGACCACCACGTGAGGGTACACACACGGAGATTGACTACACGGGAAGTAGTAGATGGCACGACTAATCGACCTGTTCGCCCTGCAATGTAATTAAACCATTAATTGTTTAAATGATCAAATGACCGCTGGCTGATCTAATCTACGCTTACTAATTCGCACCATTAATTACCTTAATTACTGGACTACTGATTTCGTTCTTGGGATCTCAAGGAAGGGAACTAGTAATGGTCCTCCCACCCTGGCAAGGGATTCCTGATAATCACAACACATTTACCATGAGAAACATTATTTTTAACTGTCTTTCCTTCTTGTCCACCACACACAAAATAGAGAGTTGAGTTATATTTTATTTTAATTGCTTACCCCCTGACCGAGCAGATTTAACCCAGATTTACCGGATGATTGACCATGAATAAATACGATACGCTTCAAATACCTATTACACAATTAAAACTATAACTTAAAATTCTCAAATAAAAGTAAACTCCTCCCTTGACATTGCCCACATCTCACGTTCTTCGAATTCTCCGAAAATTTAAGATAGTTTCTAAAAACTTACTTACTGTGAAAACGCCTTATTACGCTGTACTACGCTGTACTACGCTGTATTACGCTGTATTACGCTGGAGATGAGGAACCTCGTTCCGAGACCAAGACAAAAAACACACTGAGCCAGAATCTGGCAAAATGGCTACTTCTTATCTCCAGCTTGATCCACTGGACCAAAGCACGCCTCGTTCTCTCCGTAAAGAATGTTATGTGACGGGCGAGTGAACAGATCTACTCTTCCACGTCACCACTACTAACTATCATGTTGAGCTGTAGCTCCTCCTGCCAAAGGATCTCTTCATTTTCGTGTTGCTTCTGCACTAGGTTATCTGCCTTGCTAGCCTATCTTTCTCTAACAACGTCTTTTATGAACAACCTTGTCAGCTTTGATATGCCTAATGTGTATGTACATAAGCGTGATATACCTCTAAAATGTCTAAAACTATAAATGCCCTTTCA